>CM040424.1:78536388-78553641 GCA_022702705.1 Papilionanthe hookeriana x Papilionanthe teres | reverse complement strand
CACCATTGTCATCATAGGATCACCGTTGTTGCCTTCAGACCACCATTGCCAGGCCAACACCATCGTTGCCATCGGACCTCCTCCGTCTTGCCACTGCCATTGTCTGACCACCGCTGTCATTGTTGTCAGGCCACTGCCATCATAATAGAAACCTCCTGACCTCCCTGACTAGCCACAATTGTTAGCATCGCCAGAACACTGTTATTGGGCCGCTACTACCAATGATGTTGACATTAAATTTTTTTACAAATAACTTCTACAGTCGGCCTTCCTTCACAGCGACTGAGTCGCTGCCAATTCTCTAAATTATTTCGCTACTCCTCTAGTGGAAGCCACGCCGATAACTCTCACTTAAGTAATATTCATTCTAGCTATTCAAGGGCCGGTAAAGCTTTGCGATATACATTGGCATGGTGATTTTTACTCTTTTAGATTTTTTCAGTTAAAAATATATTGTTTCCGCTTTCAGCTCCTATTTTATCTCTATGTGTGTCAGATCTTCGTACAACCCTATAACATTAATATATCATTCCACTACTATAAATTTACAAGGACATAATAAAAGGTAAAAATATAAATAGTCACCTCTTAAGAAGAGTAAAGTCTATAAACATTCTCATTCTTTTTCTAAAAGCCAATACCTCTAACTAGGATTAGAAAGGTGCAAGAAAAGCCAAGCAAAGAGACCAACTCCTAAGAGAGTGTAAAGTATAGCTTAATAAGATACCAATACTATCAGAGAAATATGATCAACCAATAATATACAATTAAAGGATAAAATAACCAATATGAGAACAACAATCAAGATCCAGAAAAATCATCCTAAAGAAATCCACCACACAAATATAAGAATCATAAAAGTCCTAAAGAAGCAAGCAAACAAGAGCACTGAAGGGGCTCTATTAGGGGGCGGCAAAACTTGAACCATTCTTCGACAAAACTAAACTAGACTAGTTCTATTCGATCGAATCCGCCTAGCCAGATGCGAAAGGCATGATGCTTGCATCATTCTCACCAGATAGGAGGAGCTTCTCTTTCTTTATTACAATGATCTATTAGAAAAATTACTCCTTATGAAGTTTGTATGTATACGGACTCCATGCACAATAGTATTGCATGATATTGTTAACATACCATACATAAAATTAGCATAAAAATTTCTCGGAATTCCCGGCCAGATTTTAGTCCTGTAAACAGCAGGAGTCACAGAAGGTTTTATTCTATGCTTATTTCCTCATCTTCCCTGCAAATACTGAGAGGCCTAAGCAAGAGTCTACTCTGCTCTTCCCCATCAGGCCTTCCCGGTGGCCTGATGAGCATGCAAAGCTTTCTCAGCGCATTGAGCTCCACCGCTACCTCCTTCATCATCGGCCGATCCTCTCCCCTCACGTTCAAACAGCTGCTCGCAAGCTCCGCCGCCGTCCACAAACTCATAGAGCTTTCCTGATCCAACCGTCGATCCACCATCTCAAAGACTCTGTTCTCCTTCATCAACCGAACGAAATATGAAGCCAGATTCCTCTCCTCCTCTGACTTAAGAAACGAGACCGGAGACTCTGCTGTTAACAGCTCAACCAGAACAACACCGAAGCTGTAAACATCACTCTTCTCCGAGAGCAGGCCCGTGTGAAAGTACTCCGGATCTAAGTACCCCAGTGTCCCCTGCACCAACGTCGTCACATGCGTGTGATTATAGGGAACAAGCCTTGAAGCTCCAAAATCCGAAACTTTAGCGGTGAACTCCTCATCCAAAAGTATGTTGGCTGATTTCACATCCCTGTGAATGACGGGCGTTGAAGCGGCGTTGTGCAGATAAGCAAGCGCTGCCGCCGTCTCGCCGGCTATTCGCAGTCGAGTCTCCCATGACAAAGGTGAAGTTTTTAACTTTCCGTTTGAATGAAGGTGGTTGAAGAGGGTTCCATTGGAGATGAACTCGTAGACGAGCAGAGGCACTTGTGTTTCTAAGCAGCAGCCCAGCAACTTAACCACGTTCCTGTGATTGGTCTGTGAAAGGATGACCATTTCATTGATAAACTGCTCAATCTGAGTCTCGTCCACCAGCTTAGATTTCTTGATGGCGACTTCGCGTCCATCAGACAGAATCCCTTTGTAAACTGTACCGTAGCCGCCATGCCCCAGTATACGGCTCTCGCTGAACTTATCAGTAGCCATTTCAAGCTCGCCGGCGGTGAAGATCTTGGCGGACGCCTCTCTGACAGAGAAGTGCTGCTGTAGAAGCAGTCCCCCGTTCTGAATGAAATGCTTCTGCTTCAGCCCTTCAGATCTTCGTTTCTTCAGCTTGTAGTATGATATAATGCCCACAATAAAGAGGAGAAGCAATAAGAAGAGAACAGCAGCCAAAACAATCTCTATTGGCGCAACCCTCTTGCAACCACTGCCTTGTTTCCTGCCATCTCCGGTTTTTCCGAAGGGGCAGGAGCAATGGTAACTCCCATCCAAATTCTTGCATTCCCCATTACACGGGCTTGTTCCATTAACAAAGCACTCGTCGATATCTGGGATCAAATTCAGTAATGTCGTATTAACAACCAGCATGATAAAAAGAAAATCTCAAGCAAGGCCGTAACTTTAAGATGAATAAATTTATCTGCAAGAGAAAGAATTTTAGATCAGAAATCGAGCTAAATTTGAGACCTTTGCATCCATCTCGCACATATGGATTGCCTTCATATCCATCCATGCAACGGCACAGATATCCGTTACCATTGCTGGAATTGTTGCACTCTGCTTTCTCCGCACAGATATAATAATCTCCGCCAACCGTCCTCGCCTCTTCACAAGACTTATCCCCAATCGACCAATCCAGCACGACAGACTTCTGAGAAGATCCGCCTCCCGCGCTGTTAAGATCATCTACTGAGAATTTAAATGCTTTCTGCTCCAAAATGAACGCCCTGACACAAGACGTGTTGCCCAAATTCAATCCTGTCATGTTCCGAATGCTCTTAAATTGATGATCGAAGCTTTTCAGTTTTTCGGGTATGGAGGTCTGGCAGCAACCCACACCAGAGCAAAATCCATCAACTACACTCTCTGTGGTGTCGCAGAAAGTGACGCATCTTCTTGTCTCGTTGTTCTGCAGCGAGATAAGGGAAACCATGGCGTTGCAGCCTATTACAGTAAACACGTTTCGAGTAGCGGAGAAAGTAAAGGGGGAGTCTTGGAGAAGGTATCGAAGATTGGTTGGTTCTTCGTCGAAGCCACGATCACAGCGCCATGAGAAGGGGCCGAGCTCGACGAGGACGAAGCCTTCCGTAAGAGAGATGTTGTGGAGGGGAAGCTCGGCGGAGATGAAGCTGTTGGAGATGGAGAGGCGTGGTGGTGAAGTTTGATCGCCGCTATCATGTTTGCAGGTGACGTTGAAGAGAGGTGCTGAAGGGTGAGTGGTGAGATCGGGGATGCCGAAGGGGAACGGGATGGGTGTTCCGTTGCAGAGGGTGCCGTTGTCTGTAGCTAACACTAAAGGGCTCAATGGTGGAGGAGAAGAATTACACGGCCGATGAAGTGAAGAGAGGGCGAAGAGGAGGAGGAGGAGGAGGAGGTGACGATAGGACATTATCTCGCACTTCTGAGGCTAATGTTCCGTTAATGCGTTAATGCGCCTTTTTATTTGATAAGGGAAAATTTGGAAAATATTTTTCAATTTAGCTTCAAAATTTTGTATATTGCTGAAGTTAGTATTGAACCTAACTTTGTTCATAATACGCGTGCGCGCGCGTACGTGTGTGTGCGCGCGCGCTGTAAGCGAACTGAACACGAATAATAATATTTTGTAACGAACCAAACACGAATAGTTGAGCTTGAACTCGCTACATAACTCTTTTTTGTTTACATACCGATTTTTTTTTTTTAAAGATTTTTACCACCATATTTTTTAGATAACATAAAAAATACCAACAATTTTTACTTTAAAGTAATGAAATACAAATTTTTATTCATATGCATGGCGGTTTGTATGTAAAATTTGAAGTTAATGCGCTAGATATGTAAATACATAAGAATTGAGTGACATGTATGTAAGCATACCATTTTATTTATATTTTATTAATTTTAAAAAAATTTAAAGATTAATTTTTTAACTTAAATTAAGATCATTCTTTTTTTTTTTTTCTTACTTTAAGACTTTGACTATCATCGTGTGGACATTGTCAGCTTTGGCCTAATTATCTTTTGGTTTCTTTTCATTAGTGCAGCTATGTAAGAGGTCAGTTATCGCAAGAGTATTCTCATATGATTATACTTAACTTTGTACTTATTGATTAAATTTTATTCCCTATATCAAAATTCATCTTAGGGTATGTTTAGGGCAGATGCAGCAATTTGAAGAAACTGTTGCACAGCAACAGCATAAAAGTTACTGCGGGGGAAACTATTGTTCGTAATGTTGTATGTTTGGATGGTTCAATTGTGCATTAGTTGTGGTGCAAATTTTTATGAAGAAAAAAATATGATATTGTTCTTTTATAGTTGTGTTGTTTGTAAGATAGTCATGTCAGATTAATAATCCATACATGAAAACAAAAAATAAAGTCAAAAATCCCAAAAAAATTAGGGCAAAGAGATCTAATCGGTCGCGAGAGAAATACCCATGTGGAGATCTGTAGCTATCTAAAATCTCATAGAGAATCAAAATTCAAAGTTATAAAAAAATGGTAGAAGGCAACCCACGAAAAATTGGGGTAAAACTCGAAGGTGCCTCCAAAGAGATCGGAGCAAATAGGGAAAATAAGAAGAAAGAAGATCGAAGGTGTCTAGCTAGAGATCCATCGCGTTCGGGCTTAAATAAGCTCGAGTTCGGGTAGAGCGGAATTAGGGAAGTAGTATTATCAAGGAAAGGGCTCTCGAGCAATAACCCAACATAAAAACACGCAACAGAGGCTGTGTGGTATGACGTGAAATCAATATTATGACGCAGCATGTCATTTAAAATATGGGTGAAATACAACACTGCCACATAGCAACGTCAAATGGGTTGGTAACGTAAGAATTTAGTTCTATATTATTTGGGGTCTCACATTCCCTTTCAGTTAATTGATATTCTCGAGTGTAATCTTAACTCAAATCATTCACCGCACTGATAGAATTCTAAAGGTAGTCCCGACAAGTTCAAAAGGTAGCTCCCACCATGAAGCTAGCACTCTGTCTCGTGTGAATTCAAGAGATGGCTCTCATGACATGACGTTTTATTTTATATTACACAATTTTCATCTTTAAGCTATTGTAACACACTAACGCCATTTATAACGGCAAGAACTCCCACTTATTGAGACATTATTCAGTTTATCCAAATATCATCCTCACAGTTTTGAAACATTATTGCGTCCGGACAGCGTACGCAAAGTTACGTCCGGACTCCAATTACAGGACGACACGTGTTCGTGTCGGTCTCATCCTTCAAAACACAAAAATACTGACCCGCGGGTTGTATTAGAATATTCGGATACTTACTATAATACAACCGACAAATTTAATCATGCGGCCGACCCGGCCGAATTTTTTCGATAGAAATAAAGCCGTGGTTGTATTCAAATATTTCGAGGTTATATTGGAATATTCCGGCTTTATTGTGGTAGTATTCCGTGTCAATACATACAACGCGGAATATTCGAATACAACCGCTGGTTGTATTCGAATATTCCGCGGTTGTATTGAAATATTCGGTTGTATTATGGCTTTTATTGTAGAAGTATTCCGGTAATACAATACAACCGTGGAATATTTGAATACTAACCGCGGTTGTATTCGAATATTCCATGGTTGTATTCGAATATTACTCAGTTGTATTATAGTAGTATCCGGAATATGCCAATAAAACCCGTGAGTTGTATTTTTGTGTTTTGAAGGATGAGGCACGACACGAACACGTGTCGTCGTATAATTGGAGTCCGGACACAACTTTGCGTACGCTGTCCGGACGCAATAATTTTTCCACGGTTTTGTCCTATCAATATAACTTTTTCGAAGATCACCCATTCTAAGTGTGCACCAGTATCGACGAGCTTAATTCTGTGGGAAATCAGAGATGTGAGAAAATTATTCTGTATTTCCTTGATTAACATTGATAATACATGTCATTAAATAGGAGTTCTACAAGACGAAGAAATAGAAACTATTTAAATAATTCTCTCAATTAAGGAATTACTAATTAATTCTGATTTCCTTAATTTAAGAAATTCCAAATTAATTGTAATTACCTTAAATTAAGGTATTACAAATTGATTCTCCCAATTTATTTTCATAATTATGTACAGCTCCATTACAACTCGACAAATCCCATAAGTTTTGATGGAGTTAGAACAACCGTAAATTATAGCATATAAAATTTTGAAATTTATCTGAGATGCTATAATTTATCTGAGATGCAAATTATAGCACATAGCAGCTCAGATAAATTATTCCCTTACGCACAACATTTCCTACATTTATGCAAATGATTGAGACATCGATTCTACTCTGATTGAGCTAATTTTGATATCATTTAACCTGTTTGATCGAAATCGGTCTGCTTTAACTATAAATTTTCCAAGTTAGAAGTTTCTAAATGATTTTTTATCAACATTTGAATATTTTTTCCTCAAAAAATTACACCGAGATATGTGCCTGATGAAAATTTATTAACAGCATATCAGCTTTGTTTCAGCTTTGTTGACTGCAATTTCAGTCAAAGTTAGGATTTTGACAAATATTAATCATTAATTGTAATAATAAAATAATTAAATAATAAAATAATTAAATAGTACGCATGTTTTTTCCTTTATTATCTTCCCTGGGTTAGGCCCCATAAAATTCAAAAAATAAATAATAATAATAATAAATAATTAATTAAAACCTTGTGGTGTGAGAGCAGAGACAAGGGAAGTCTGTGCCAGTAAGATCAAGTCTACGGTGCAAGTCATTGGTAGGGGTCCGCTCAGAACCCACTTTTTCTCTAAAGAAGTCTAGTCCTTGAAAAATTATAAAAAAAAAGGCACAATCCGACAATGTTGTCTAATGTCACAATTAAAAAAAAAAAAAAACCTGCTTTTTCGGTTTTCTAAATCTTTATTGAAGGCCGTACATCATAAATTCATATCATTTATTCTATCATGATTAGAGAGAGAGAGAGGAATTTTTATTCGGTCCGTGACAGTATGCTAGTCGTGCTACGTCCGTAGCCTAATAAAAACGCGCGCGTGGATTTACGGACTCACTACGACACGTTTGAAAAAGCGCTTTTTATCTCAGTCTCGTCGACCTAACCCGACCCGAGTTGAAATTCCGTGAAATTTCTTGCCGTTTTATTTTCCCGCCAAATCATAAAGGCATTTTTTGTCTCCATTATATTTAGGATGCCGACATTTAGAGTTTTTATCCGACCTCACTGGTGCATCAGGCTGTGAAATTGAAATTTGATTTCCGGAGTGACGACGCATGATAATGAGGTGGATTTTTTATTCCGGAGGTCTTGAGATTCCTGGATGAGGGTAGAAGCAGTGAAGATGGATTTTGAAGATGATTATATAAAGTATTGTTTACGTTCGCATTCGTAAAATTTAGGTTTTATTGTCTTATAAGCTTTGTTTTATTTGAGAATTTTGTTTTTGGTATTATTAGAGTTTTATTTAAGTTGTAATTCAGTATTATTCGAGATAACACTCGAAAGCGACAATCTGTAAAAGTTTTCATAGGTTTTAATTTAATGTAGGAGTTGGCGAGGTTTTGGTTTGATTTTAATAACATTTTGAACTAGATTACGGATTATATTTACGTTCATTTCATAACATTTAGTGCTTTATTTTCTTATAATATTTGTTTTATCACGGAGTTATATTTTCCGTAAAAAATACAGTATGTAAAACACTTATAATATTTCTCAAATACAACGTACATGAGAAGAAATACGGACTTTAAACGTGTTAGTATTGTAGCTTTATTTTGCTTCCATGCAGATGTATTGGATGATTTTTTACCGTGTTTATGACGAGTTTATTCCAAATTACTCGACGAGGTTTAACGATCAAATCAGAAATCGCTCTAAGAGTGTTTTTTCCAGGTTTATTCCGTAAATCGGAAAATCGTTTATTACGAGTTATTTGAAAATCAAATATTGTCATTAACGAGTATGAAGGCAAAAATACTAACTCTAGAATAAAAAGACAATAATACAAAAATATAACAAAAATAAACTCGAACGGTGCGAAAATACAACTCCGAAAATACAAGAATACATCAACATGATCTACTTGGAGATATCTAATACATCCATCTTTACGATTTAAGCTTTATTGTATTCAACAATATCTATGTTGTTTTATGGTCGTATTCGATAACGTTCCGCCAAGTTGTTGGAATAAAACGCGGAATATTCTAATACAACCTGGCGTAGTATTAGAGATATTCCGCACTCCTATACAATACAACAGTTCGACTTAACTCGTTGTATTTGAACGATACCTATGTTATTTTAGGGTTGTATTTAGTGATGTGCCGCTGAGTGATATTTTTTTAGTTGTATCAACGGCGATATAGTCGAATTCAACGATAGTTAAATCGTAGATTGATGTATCATAGATCTCTACTCGCATTGTGGAAATATCATGATATTTTTTTAGTTGTATCGATAGAATGAGTTTCGAATAAATAATCAAGCATATTTAAGTGTTGTTTTGTTATTGAAAAAAGTTATATACTTACGTAATACTTAAAAGTTTATATTAAAGAAAATAATAATTTCAAAAAATTGCATTATTATCAAAATTTTAATATTACTTAATCGCTTTAATTTTAATACGGGATAATAAACTCTAAAAACAATAGGAATATTACTTAAATACAACCACGCTCGGGCATGAGTGGAGTTAAAGCGGTTATATTGGAATATTCCTCGTTTTATTCCCGAAACAAACCGGTTGTATTGGAATATTCGCGTTTTACTCCAACTCGTTGGAATACGACAAGCAATACGACGGAGATATAATCGGAATACAACGGAGTTAAATACTCCGATTTAGTCTTGTTTTGTAATCGAAAAAAGTTATATACTTTATGTAATAAGTAAAAGTTTATATTAAAGAAAATAATAATTACAAAAAATTGCATAATTATAAAAATTTTAATATTACTATCAGCGTAAATTTAATAACATATAATACACCCTAAAAATGATGGGAATATTACTTAGATACAACCAAGCTCGGGCATGGGTGGAGTTAAAGCGGTTGTATTGGAATATTCCTTATTTTATTCCTTAAAAACGCCGGTTGTCTTGGAATATTTGGATTTTTAATCCAACTCGTCGGAATAAGACCAAAATCCAACGGAGATAAAATCAGAATACAACAGAGTTAAATACGCTAAATCAGTCTTGTTTTGTTAATGAAAAAAGTTATATACTTCCGTAATCTTTTATATCTAAGCATATCGAATAAAAACAGAGAACGAGCAAAAGTTTGTAGAATAACGGATCCATAAAAAGTGTATTTTTATATTAAATATTTATAATAATTGATTTTTTATTAAATATACTATTTCCAATAAAAAAAAAGTACATTTTTATACTTATTCAATATATATATATATATATATATATATATATATATATATATATATATATATATATATATATAAAAGATAATGTAAGGATGTAGTTACAAATATTTAATATTTTTATTAAAAAATTATAATTCTGATATTATTAAAACTTTATTTATATGAAAATTTTCTATTAAAATTGCATAATTATAAAAATTTTAATATTACTTATGAGCGTAAATTTAATAACGAGATAATACGACTCTAAAAACAATGAGAATCTTACTTGGATACTAACGCGCTCGGGCGTGGGTGGAGTTAAAGCGGTTGTATTGGAATATTCCTTATTTTATTCCTGTAAAACGCCGGTTTTATTGGAATATTCCAATTTTTTATCCAACTCGTCGGAATAAGACCAAAATCCAACGGAGATAAAATCAGAATACAACAGAATTAAATACGCTAAATCCGATCTTGTTACGTTATTGAAAAAGTTATATCTTCCGTAATCGTTTTATATCCGACGTATTGAATAAAAGCATAGAACATAACAAAAGTTGTAGAATAACGGATCCATAAAAGTTGTATTTTTATATTAAATATTTATAATAATTGATTTTTTATTAAATATACTATTTCCAATAAAGAAAAAAAGTACATTTTTTATACTTATTCAATAATATATATATATATATATATATATATATATATATATATATATATATATATATATATAAGATAATGTAAGGATGTAGTTACAAATATTTAATATTTTTATTAAAAAATTATAATTCTGATATTATTAAAACTTTATTTATATGAAAATTTTCTATTAAAATTGCATAATTATAAAAATTTTAATATTACTATGAGCGTAAATTTAATAACAGATAATACACTCTAAAAACAATGAGAATCTTACTTAGATACAACCACGCTCGGGCATGGGTGGAGTTAAAGCGGTTGTATTGGAATATTCCTTATTTTATTCCTGTAAAACGCCGGTTTTATTGGAATATTCCAATTTTTTATCCAACTCATCGGAATACGACCAAAAACCAACATAGATAAAATCGGAATATAACAGAATTAAATACGCTAAATCAGTCTTGTTCTGTTATTGAAAAAAGTTATATACTTCCGTAATGCTTTTATATCTGACATATTGAATAAAAGCATAGAACATAACAAAAGTTGTAGAATAACAGATCCATAAAAAGTGTATTTTTATATTAAATATTTATAATAATTGATTTTTTATTCAATATACTATTTTCAATAAAGAAAAAAAAGTACATTTTTTATACTTATTCAAAATATATATATATATATATATATATATATATATATATATATATAAAAGATAATGTAAGGATGTAGTTATAAATATTTAATATTTTTATTAAAAAATTATAATTCTGATATTATTAAAACTTTATTTATATGAAAATTTTCTATTAAAATTGCATAATTATAAAAATTTTAATATTATTATCGACGTAAATTTAATAACAAATAATACACTCTAAAAACGATGGTAATATTACTTAGATATCAACCACGCTCGAGCATGAGTGGAGTTAAAACGATCGTATTGGAATATTCGAGCCCTTTCGATTTTGGTCGTATTCGACGAGTTGGATTAAAAATCGAATATTCCAATACAACCAGGCGTTTTCGTGAATAAAACAAAGAATATTCCAATACAACCGCTTTAACTCCAATCATGCCCGAGCGCGGTTGTATCCAAGTAATATTCCAATCGTTTTAGAGTGTATTTAATGATATTAAATTTACGCAGATCGTAATATTAAATTTTTCATAATTATGCAATTTTTTGTAATTATTATTTTCTTTAATATAAACTTTTACGTATTACATAAGTATATAACTTTTTTCAATTACAAAACAAGAATGAATTGTAGTATATTTTATCTAAATATTATTTCCTTTATTATAAACGTTTAAGTATTACGTAAGTATATAAATTTTTTCAATTAAAAAAGAAGACTGAATATGTTCGACTGTTTCTTCGAACCCGTTTGCTGATAACAAATCAAAAAATTCCCTGATATTTCCACAATGCAACTGGAGAGCAATGAAAAATCGATGTGCGATTTATCTCTGGTGTATTGGGATGATATCGACGTTGTATTCTGGTAATAGTGCCGACGAGTTGGAGTAAGACGCAGAATATTACAATACAACCGACGCTGTCCAGGAATAAAACAAGGAATATTCCAATACAACCGCTTTATCTACAAACATGCCCGAGCGTAGTTGTATCTAAGTAATATTCGATCGTTTTTCGAGTGTATTATACGTTATTAAATTTACGACTGAATGTAATATTAAAACTTTTATAATTATGCAATTTTATCTAAATATTATTTCCTTTATTATAAACTTTTAAGTATTACGTAAGTATGTAAATTTTTTCAATTACGAAAAAGATCGAATATGTTGGAATGTTTCTTCGTAAACCGTTTGCGTAATACAACTCAAAAATTCTCCGATATTTCCACAATGCAATCGTGAGATGAATGATAAATCGATGCGAGATTTATCTACGGTGTATCGGAATGATATCTGCGTTAGTATTATGGTCGTAGTGCCGACGAGTTGGAGTAAGACGCGAATATTCCAATACAACCGGCGTTTCAGGAATGAAACAAGGAATATTCCAATACAACCGCTTTATCTCCAAAGATGCCCGAGCGTGGTTGTATCTAAGTAATATTCAGATCGTTTTTAGAATGTATTATCCAGTATTAGAATTACGCAATTAGTAATATTAAAATTTTAATACAACTCAAAAACCCCATGATATTCCAATACCACCTGGCGTTGTTCGGGAATAAAATAAAGAATATTCCAAGACAACCGCATTAATTCCACTCATGCCGTGCGTTGTTCGGGAATAAAATCGGGAATATTCGATACAACCGCATTAATTCCACGTAATCTACGCTCGTTGTATTTAAGTAATATTACGAGTGGTTTTTCGAGTGTATTATCCGTGATTAATACAATGCAACGAATGGGGATAAAAAACACAACTTATAGGGTAAAACGACAAGGAGACAAAAATAGTAACTCAATAAATCAACCATAAGCAATATGTCTGTCATTCAATAATATCAAAAACTATGTTCAAACAAATTATCCTACATGTTCATTAGCATCAGTAGAACAAGTCTTTAGCAATCTAGATATCATCGTCTAGATTCATTAAGCATGCTTAGTATATGTCATGTTCATTGTGATGTAGGCGATTCTTGAGTAATTTGAATAAAAAAATTGTAAACAACACAGATTGAACAGTAAATAAATAGTCTCGTCCACATTATAATTTACCTGACTTAAGTGATCCGACGTTCCAAACCAGTTTGTCTCATTTTGGAAAACTGTAGCAGATCACTCGACCGGCATCTTTATCAGTTCCTACAAAAATTTGACACTTTATGAAAGAGACATTATAAGTTTTAGAAATAAAAAATATTTAACAAACTAAACTTACTTTTTCTTTTCTTATTTTTTTCCCAATATCCTTTTAATCTTGAATTAGATATCCCTTTAGGACGCATCTTTACTGAGGTCATTCGGGTTATTCTCTTTACACGGGTCTTCTTCTTAGTTGGTTTGACTTTTGTTGGGGTTCTCTCCATGTAATATTTCATCGGCTTCAAGTGTTAGATTTTTTAGTGTATCTAACACAAACTTCTCAACAACTTCATGCACTTGTGTTCGTATCTTATCTCGGTATGCTTAATTTATGAACATGTGTGCGATATATAAGACCACTTGAGACGATTGACAACATTTGAGACCCCTTAAGATGTTGATATTCCAAACTGTTGTATATGTCCTTTTGTACGTGTACACCACTCGAAGTAATGTGTTTTTCGAAATTTTGTACATGTTTTCATGCTTGAAGAACCCTTAGAGCGTGAACACATAGTAAACCCATCATTTCAAATTTTTTACAACTGCTACGAGATATCCAAATTAGCTTCTATCTAATTTCACAATCCAAGATGTTGTACGTGTCCTATTATCGAATGTTCTTATGTGAAATTCCGAATCGTTGTTAGCAAATCCTCTAAAGCTAGTCCACCCAAACCATAAAGAAACTCGACTCAAACTTCGAATATAACTTCCGCGTGTAAAGTAAAGCAACTGCACTCAAAACAGTACGCATTTTACTGCAGGGACAATAGCAGATTGCTCGCATCGGAAATCTTCATCCTTCTCATTTCTTCGCCAAGTTTTAGCGATATGTTCAAGGGCCAGAAAACATTCATTTAACGTGCTTGTTGGCTTGCAAAAACTGTGACAGATGTTATTAGTCGACTCACTCCTCTGCGTAGATAGGATCCCCATTCCGAAAATATCTTTATTGAATGTTGTTGACCAACGATGCCTTATATTATACAATTCATCCAACCATACATTTTCACCGAAGTTCTCCTATCTCGATCATTTCGCCCAAGTTTCTTCGAATTCAACTTCGAGTCACATCTACGCATGCATTTATAAAAGAGATCGTGTACTTCTCTTGTTTTTTCCGAACCACAATGCACTTTTGAAGATAATTTCGTATATACGTCATTGACATAATCTATGTCTAGTGTGCGGCAATCACTCTTGGATTGCTCTACTCATCGCTTGATCTTGGTCAGTGAATATTGTGATTGGGTGTTTGTTATCCATTATATGGATAAGGGCTTTGAATAACCACTTGAATGACTCGATCGTTTCATCCAACAAAAAACCAACTCAAAAAGCACATTCTGCCAGTGGTGGTTCACACCGACAATCGGCGCACAACATATGTTGTATTTATTCGATCATAACGCTTGTGTCAAATATTATGACATCACCAAAGCGATCATAATCGAGTCGGGACATCCCATCACTCCATAAGAAATTCAACAACTGCTCGACTCATCAATTTGGACGTCCCACGCAAACATTGGATCCTCGGCTTGCCGTGCAGTGAATAGTTGTAGTAAGGAATTAGCATCCCCAAATTCGATGTGTAATGTTCTCTCTCTTTGTAAGAGATTATACGCATCCCTCTTCGTACGATCCCAGGTTCTCCACTCCACCAACCACGTAGTTAGGAAACTAAACGCATCGGTGGTTCTAATCCCTGCTTTTGACATTGATCCGAGGACATACGCACCGATGTCACTCATCTTTCGCTCGAACACGATAGGTGAGTGTCGCCGACATTCGCCGACGGATGGTTATGACTTCTATGAATTTCTTTACCGACCGAGTTCCTCGAACATCAACGGCATATCGGATCATGGCGGAGACAACCGCGTCCTTGTATCCGCTCGCTTGTACCTCACTCGATACATCGTCACTTCAATTCTCTCTTCATACCGACCTTACTACAAACAAACTCCCTTATCTTGATCCTCTTTGAATTTGACGAATAACCAATGTGGTCCTTTCACACGATAAATCCAACAATGTGTGCATAGGCACAATATTTTGCATGTGCCTCTTTCTCATTATTGATAACGAACTGAAGCAACATGTTTACAAGTGGATCATTGGAAGCACTTGTCTCTCTCGGTATCTACGATTGAATCGGGATTTGAATGTCGGTAACACTATACTTAACAACCAACATTACAAAAATAATATCGTGATAAGCACCACGAGTAACACTAAGTACCATAATAATAACTATAAAAGCATTGGTGTTTTTCTGGTTTTATCACGTATAATACACCCAAAATAGTAGAAATAATATTGCCTTCAAATTACCTAAATAAAAGCACAGCGAAATCTGATGCAAAGTTACTCTTAAGAAACTGAATGAATAACACCACGTACTGCTGAAAAAAATACTTAACAAATATACTTTTCTGAAACTACCTGGATACACCAATAATATTACCCAAATAGCATCATGTCCCACTATGAAAGAAAACTTCACCTTACTCTTTTGAAACTACGGGCATACTACCGTAATAAAACTACAAAACTGTGAAACAGTAATAACAATGCATAGAACAAATTTTAAGTTTTATTTTGGTAATTTGAGGGTACTATTCTGGTAGTTTGGGGGGGTGGGAGGAGAGGGAACAATGAAACGTACCCTCCACCAAACTACTAGAATAATATCTTCAAATTGCCGAAATACAAGCAAACTTAAGTTACTCTTCGTAAACTACACGAATAAGCACGACAAAATTACCAAAATAAAACCACGTCACCGCTGAAAGAAAACTTGACAAATATACTTTCCGAAGCTACCGAATACACCCATAATATTACCCAATAAATACCATGGCTACTATAAGAAAAATAATTTGACGTTCTTCTTCCGAATCTACAAGATACTACCCTAAATAAAACTTAAAAGCAATGAAACGAGAATAAAACGTTAGCATACAACAAAATTTACCAACACGAGTGACTATTCAGTAGTTTGGGGGAGGAGGAGGAACGATGAAACATACCCTCCACCAAACTACTGGAATACTACCTTCAATTCACGAAATCGAAGCAAACTTAAGTTACTCTTCGTGAACCAGTCGAATACCACGACAAAATTACCAAAATAAAACCACGTACTGCGAAAGAAAACTCGACAAATATACTTTCTTGAAACTACACGAATACACCCATAATATTACCCAAAAAATATCATGATCCTATAAGAAAAATAACTCGACGTTGCTCTTACGAATCTACGCGCATACTACCCTAAATAAAACTTAAAAACAATAAACAAGTAATAAAACATCGCATACAACAAAATTTACTAACCCGAGGACTATTACAGTAGTTTAGGGGGTGGGAGGAGGAATAATGAAACGTACCCTCCACCAAACTACTAGAATACTACCTGCCAATTGCCGAAATCGCAAGAACTTAAGTTACTTCTTCGAAACCGTCCGAATACTACGATAAAATTACTAAAATAAAACCACGTATCCGTTGAAAGAAAACATCGACAAATATACTTTCACCGAAACTACTCGAATACACCATAATATTACCCAAAAATACTAATGGCACATAAGAAAAATAACTCGACGTTCTTTTCCGAATCTATGAGCATCTACTCTAAATAAAACTTAAAAGCAGATTAAACAATGAATAAAACATTCATCTAACAAAATTCTACCAACCCGAGGGATATGTTCATCATGTCTTCAAAAATGTTGAGAATCTTGTTCGTCCAATATATTTTGAGATTCGAACTCACCGTCGACACTGATCGGTGGTTTTTGTGTGAACGGTAGCATTCTTTAGACTTTCAAGTTAGAATCGAATTCGTTCATAATTTCCACGATGACAGTATGTTAGAGAAAAACCCTAAATGTCCGCATCCTAAAGATAATGGAGACAAAAAATGCTTTTATCCTTTGGCGAGAAAAAAACGGTAAAAATTTCATTCTTTTCAGCTCGGGTCGGCATAACGAAAATAAAAAAGTTTTTTTTTCAAACGTGCCATGGTGGGGTCCAGAAGTCCACGTGGCGCTTTTTTATTGGCGTCCGGACGCAGCGCTGCGTACGCGGTCCGGACGCAATAAAAATTCAAGAGAGGGAAGGGGAAAATTTTTACATCAGAACTCCGAACGTAAAGCTACGTGCGGAGTTCAGTAACATCGCACCACGCGGTGCGTGTCGGAAAAAATAACGAATAACGATGAATATTCCTCTGTGTTATTCGTGTGTTATAGTGTGTTATTC